>JAIWNF010000151.1:0-23953 GCA_025093555.1 Circinella umbellata | reverse complement strand
ACGATTTGCGTCACATGTCATTGGAATGAGACGACGCCAGTTTTCTTCTATGTCCAATTCATAGGCGGCAAGATGAACCTCGAAGTCATCTAAAAATGATTCTGCTGAATCGTAACTGTCTTTATTTTTGTCGTGACGATGGTGTCCCCGGAGCTGGAAAGCTGGCAAATCCTTTGGAACAATAGGACTTCTTTTATTGGTAGTAGGGTTACTACTTGATGTTGCTTTTGTTGATTGTTGTTCCTTTTCAGCCAACAGATTTTCCATCACCGATTGACGATGCTGCCACTCTTGACGTTGATTAACTAGTGCGTTAATTTCTTCCATATTTCCTCTTATTGTTGCTAATTGGATTAGGCTTGCACAACGATTGATTTGCTGCTGGAAATATTTGATCACGAGTCTTGGATCGGCGTGCTGACTCAATTGATCGGGATTGATCATGGTATTACCATCTTGGTGATCTGGAATCCATGGGTTAGCGTCCTCCATGTTGGTGTCATGTTGTTGAGCTGGTTGCTCGGGAGATTGTTGGATAGGGGATTGGTTTGTATTGGAATTTTCAGAGTTGGCGGACATTATAAAGATGGTTCACAATAAAAAGATGAAGTATAGGTGAAATATATATAAAGATAAGTGGTTAAATAGAATCGAATAGAATAGAGAGAAAATGAATAACAGTAATAAATATTGTGAGAATCTTATATGTCTTTTATTAGATTGATTATAAAAGATATCATAAAAAGAATGAATGAATTAAATTATTAAATTGTAAGTCTTTATATATATTTCTATTTTATATTTCCTATCCATTGAGGATGGATATTATTGTATATTATTATATGAATAAATAAACATCTTTATGTTTGATGATCTTCTTTATGATGTGTATGATTTATAAGTATTATTATATATACGATTTGTTATGATTATTATTTATACGGTGATGTATTATTTGTAAAGCAACCGACGTGTGTTTATTATAAGCTTTGCTTGTCAGTTTATATTATAATTATATTAGGATTATTATGATTAGGTAGTTATGCGGTGCACATATACCACAACTCTGCTTTTCTTTTTTTAAAAAAAAACTAATATTTTCATTAGTTTTTAACGTAATCATCAACAGTAGTATGATATGAATTGATACAGTCATCATGTACGAAAATAAGTATGTGGCAGCATGTGTAAAGGGTTAGGAAAGAATTAAATGTTGTAGCCTTTATCTACTTTTAAATAATAATTTGTGGTATGGTACCAGGTGCATGGTACACAAGTCGGAGGAAAAAGAATAAGCTATAAAACCCGATTAAGTTACATTTATGACATTTTCTTCCTTTTTTATTTTTCAATATGAATAGGTAAACTTTAGCTTTCTTATTAGTTTTAATAAATGATGTGTGTATAATATATTAAGCAAGAAAATATACTCAAACTATAGTGATAATATAACTGTTGATCGAAAACAACGTTGGCGCAATAATAACAGAGAGAAAGAGAAAAGAAACTCAAGAAGAATAACGCGTTGTAGACGTGCATTAAAATTGGCCAACGAAGTAAAATATGGCGATATCAAAAAAGTTGTTGCAAAAATGATTGACACGCTCTTTTTTGATATATATGATGATCTTAGCGATGAAGGTCTGCCTCGATATGCCATTGTAGCCTATATCATCCAGGAAGCAGGACTTCAGCTCAAGTCTCAATATGAAGTTGAAGAAATAATAAACAATCGTGGTAATGGGCCTGCTGATGTCTTTGGCTATTGTGCCAACGTGCATTCCCTTGGTGATTTCCGGGAAGCATTTCCAAGTGCAGAGGATAAGAAAAAAGCCATACAAAAAGCAGGGGAAATAATTGAACAAAAAAGAATGAAAGCACTTGGGACCATCATTCCCTATCTGCTTGTTCATTCATGGTACCCTGACAGTATTTTCAGCCGTACTCCTGCTGCATTCCCTACTAATGTTTTTGGGGCGGTTACTGAGGCTCCAACGCTTCGTGGGGATTCAGATTCCATTGAGAGAAATAGAACAGAGGAAATTACTGAAATAGAAAGAGAAGAATTAGATGTTGGTAGTGGTGATAATAGTAATATAGAATACATTATAATAAGTGATGAAGAATAATGTATTTGAATGTAACAAGATTTTTTCTATTCTCTTATTTTTGTGATACTATATCTTTATACAAAATAATCTGATGTTCTTTTTTTTCTTGGTTAAAAAAAAGATCTGGGGTTAAAGAATACCAAAAAAAAAAATTCTCAAAACCTATTCCAGTGTTTAGCTGATTTGAATATATATGTACAAGTAGTCATAAGCATTATAATATATGATGTGAACTATAATAAAGTTTAAGTGAACTCAACAGGTACCATTGCTATGATACTATAATATTTACTGCGAGTAGTAATGTCGATAATCATTCATTATAGCGCGACTTTAAACTTGTCATCGTATCTCAAAAGTATATTAACGGAGAAAAAAAAACATGTTCGTTTTGCCGAATTGGTTAAGAGTTTGGACTTTTTTTGTTTTTTCTCACGGAGGCGTGCGTTCAGTTCACGAGTAGAGCCATTATTTAACTATTATTTTAACTGCCTTCTGTGTATTCCTTTTTTTGATGATTGCTCTTATCTTACTCTTTCTATGAAGTACAGAAAATGAAATATAAGATGCTTAATACTAATATCTCAAAATAATGCTTGTTTTTCTTTTTTTTTATAATATACTTGTACTCCATAAGTTATATATTTTAAATAGAATATACACAAGAAAAATAAAAAATCATGTCTATTGATTGTGTAAAGAATATATGCATATAATATTATGTACTATTTATTATAATAGTTGTTTGGTATAGATTAGCTCATATCAATCTTGTGAAGCGAAAGATATCTGTCAATTTATAGCTAATATAATAAAAACACACCATTATTTTCTTTCTTTACAATAAGGTATATTTTATTGTATAGCACATTCAATTTAGCAATGACTAACAAAAACATTGATAATATACTTGTAGATGTTTTATGTCGCTATTAAAAGAAAACGCATCTTGGTTAAACTTGCTCTGCATCATATATATAATAACAAGAAATATTTTTTGTTATTAAAGCATTGATGTAAAGTCAACATAATGCATAATTTTAAATCATTAATCGTATATGTATTATAAGACTGTGTCAACTTGTTTTCTTTTCCCAACATTTTTCTGCTTTTAAAGCTCACTGATTTTACATAAATACCCTCTACCAGTACTACATCGTAAATCAGTATTATAGAAAGTTATATTTATGTTTATAATCAACACTATGATTGTTATTTATATTATTTGATCCGTCGATACTATTACTCACAACATTCATCACAATTTATAAAAAGATTAAAAATAAGGCATTGTATAAACAGAAAATATTTTTTGTTCTGCTTTGTTCTAAATAACATGGCATTATATATACGTATGTACGTACTTCATCCGCAGGATGATGCTCCACATAACGAGTTTTTTCGTTATTATATATACACATTCAAGAGCATAATGTCCCAGGTAACGGATTTTTTTTATTATATAAACATTCAATAGCATAATGTCCCAGGTAACAGATTTTTTTTATTATATAAACATTCAAGAGCATAATGTCCCAGGTAACAGATTTTTTTTATTATATAAACATTCAAGAGCATAATGTCCCAGGTAACAGATTTTTTTTATTATATAAACATTCAAGAGCATAATGTCCCAGGTAACAGATTTTTTTATTATATAAACATTCAATAGCATAATGTCCCAGGTAACGGATTTTTTTATTATATATACGTTTAATAGTATAATGTCCCAGGTAACGGGTTTTTTTTATTATATATACGTTTAATAGTACAATGTCCCAGGTAACGGATTTTTTTATAAACGAAGGAAATAATCGTTACCGGACATTGTACTATTAAACGTATATATAATAAAAAAATCCGTTACCTGGGACATTATGCTATTGAATGTTTATATAATAAAAAAAATCTGTTACCTGGGACATTATGCTATTGAATGTTTATATACGTAATAAAAAAATCTGTTACCTGGGACATTATGCTACTTCATGTATATGCAATGACGAGAGATACCCATTTTATATAGTACAATAGTAGGTTTGTATATATTATAAACATACATCCGTTGTACACTACTTTTACAGTAGTGTGTTAATAAAATAGTCTTTTCATCATTAAAGAGCAAAATACATCACATACGTACTTTATTATTAAAGTCTCACTAATAATTCTTTATTCTATAAAGAATCCTGTTTATTTGCTTTTCGCTATAATTTTTATAAGCATTTAACAAAATTACAGATGTACAAAGAATGTTTTTAGAATATCCATCCTATACAAATATTTATAAAAAAACCAAGCAATGTGTATTTCGTAAATGATTACGTCTTAGTTTAAAGAATTTATTTCAGCTGCATATTTTCTTCTAATTAAGGAGGAAGATATGCATAAAGTTGATGGTATGCGTGATAAAGGAGCAACAGAAAATATATAAGACAACTAAGAAATCGCGTTGTGCCGAAATCATTATCTTTAAAGATAATGATAGTTGAAGACAAAAAATTATTCGATCTAGTTTGAAAATATGAATCGGCAGAAGATTTGGAAGCAATCAGGTAGCCTACTATAACAATACAAATCCTATTTGGATATCAAACAACATTGTCTTCTTTTCCAAACATTATAACATTAATAGTTGATACTTATCTCGTATTTTTTTACTACTATTAATTGATATCAGTATCTTAAAATGGTACATCTGTTTACTTTTTAATATTAGTAGCTAAAGTAAGCTACTAGTATCTTCGCTTATATTACTTTACGAAAGCTGGGTTGATTATTCTTTTGTAGCAAACATAAATCAGTAATAGTGGCAAACTAAATATGGAGATCATTCATAGCATATGTTGTTCTGCTTATGGCCTTAGTACAATTTTCTACCTAAATTGTGTTGTGTCAAGAGTTTCTTAAAAGCCTTCTTGACTAATACCTCACCTGAAGTTAAGATGGACCAAAAAAAGTTTATGTTCCAGCATGGTTCTTATTTTATTTCCCAATATTAATTGTCCAATGGAGTTGTTAGATCATTAGTGTTTTAGTGGTTTTTTGGTCGGTCAAGAGAGCCCAAGAATTGTTTCATTTATTACAACAGTGCTTTAGTCGCCTTTGATATTTTTGCATAATTCGTATAAAATCTTTATTGATGAAGTCCATTTATCTTCATTACCTGTTATTATAACTATAATCCTTTTCTTTAGGTTTACTATTATATCATCCATTTTACACTCCATTTTACTAAATCACCCCCCTCCATTTTATTCTATCGTTGCCTATTTTATTGGCTCATCCTTCATTATATTACCTTATAATCCATATTATTCTCTTGTTAACCATTTCATTATCTGGCCATTCATTTTGGGGTATCGTCAGCCGTTATCTTCTAGTTATGTATTCTATTGTATCACGATCATGTTTCGTATTGTGAAACTTACTACATAGGACCACATAATCATGTCAAAGTGTATAAAATGAATGCTTACACTTCTTGCTTTGTCACGTATATTTCGGCATACAAAGTTCCATAGTGATGGCAAATATGTTTGATAATTACAAGCGTATCCTATGGGATAGTATCCAAAAAAACTTATATCAATAATTACTTTATAAAAAAAACTGTCATACCTCATCGATTCTCCACCCTCCACTACTAATCATTTTCTATCACCATATCTTGTGAAAAAATCAATAAGCTCTGCATGATTTGCTTCCTCTTTTTCATCAATTCATCTCCTTCCTCCTCCTCTCCATTTTCTTCAGCGCTTAAAATCACTGGGAATTTCAATCCATCAGCAATTCCAGCTCGCCTTCTTTCTTGGGCAGCAGCCTATCTTCTTGCTTCTTCCACATCACAATTATACCCGGCCTTGCATATCATCCGGAAGAAGTACATTGACAACTACTTCAAGTTTGCTGACAATGTCTTTTCCATGCTTTATAACCGAGGCGGCATTATCCTATCAAATGTTATAAATTACCCATTAGTATTTTGAAAAAAAAACGTGCCTATAAATTAAGCTGATTATACCTTCAACATTGGAAATTCTTCGATAGCTCTCTGTAAACCATGGTATGCATCGTAATGAGCATTGCTATCCATAGTGGTAAGCATACTACAGTCGTTCCGGAAATCACTGTTGAAGCTATTATATATTTGACATCATTACCATATGATCCACGAAAACCTATTCAGATTGTTGATTTTGTGCCTGATGTTTTGAAATTCCTTTCTTACCTATAGCGGTGTTATGGATGGCAATTTTGCTGTATAGATCTAATTTTTTTTATGTGTTTGTAAGCAGTTTTTTTTGCACGGCCAGGTTTTGAGTACAGTTATTACCTACTTACAATATACTTATGATTAGTAATTTCTAATCATGGATATATAAACTCGAACAGTGTTTTACCATTATTGCTGTTTTTAAAAGCTTGATCGATGATATCAAAAATCCCCACAGCTACACGTAGCCTCTCTCTCGCATCTGCTACTCTTTTGATACGAGCAGTTCCAGCAGAAAAACGTCCTTCGATGTTTTCCGATGCTTGTTCCAGCCTTCTTTTAAAGCAGGCTAACTTCCCATATAATCCGCGAGAATAGCATGGTCAAACATATCTACTGCACGTTTGTGCTTAGCCGAATAAGCGAGCCTAACCATATTCATAATATATTAGTTTAGTATGGTGCTACATTATTTTATATGGGCTAATATAATTTTTACCAATGTTATTCATCCTTTGTGAAGCATAAGCATCCAATGATAGCGTTAGGATGAAACGCCTATTCATGGGTGACATGTTGCGGCACAAGTTGATCATCGGAGGGAGGAAGCTTCACATTCTTTCCAGAGTTTCACCATCGACGAGGCCAAAATGCTTCACCAGTCGCGGATGACACTTGATTTTTTTTTATAAATAAACAACGATTTTTAGAAGTAGTGAAAAAGGTGGAATTAATAAGTTAGTTTTAGTAAGACAGAAACTTGCAAAAGGAATTGAAAAAATTATTTTATAGCTGGCAAGATGGCTTATGGCCTGTTATATGCCATACTCCAACCGCGATTGGACATCTGTTATGCAAGCAAGAAGTTTTGATTTTGCATCCAACATCATACTGTAGCATGATGTAGGTGGATGTTGCTACCATATAATCGATCGTTGGTGACCTTTAACAAACCAGTCAGAACATACGAGAATCTATATAAAACTTAAATCATAAGTAATGCGTACAATATCAATTATAAAGTTGCTTTAAAGCTTAACTGTTTTCCTGGAGTGTACATATCTACAGATGAAAGAGGGTGTCCATGTCTTGAGCAAGCACATCCTAAAATTCCAGTTTGATCAATCTTTTTTTGATTGACCACCTCGTTTTCGTAGTGCACCGAACGTTCCACAGTCATCCAATGCCTGATACAATATCATGCTAAAATCAAGTATATAAAAAATGATAAATACACATTGAGCCGGGATAATAAATAACTTCATCAGGACTGATACTCCAGTAATGGCTATTTTCAGCGTCGTCACCAGGATATATGGCACCTTCCGGGTCCTTATTTTTGGCAAAGCGATAATACTGAAAATTGCCATCCATAGCAGCTGGTTATGGACTAGGCTATAAAATATGGTTAAATAAAATTATGCTCCAGTACCATTTCATTTATATATTTTATTTTGATAATTACCATAAATCTGCAGCCAGCGCAACCAAGAGCTACTCCGGATTCTTCACGTAATTCTTTCTTTACAGAAAGAATCACTCTGTTGTATACTGACAATGCTTCGTTGAGGCGACCTTTTAGTGAAGCGGACGCCTAATAAATTAAAAATTTGCATGTTATCATTTTAGTTTATGTTTTTATATTTATGTACATTTGGAATAGTAACATTGAGAAAACCATTTTTTACAACATTACCTTCTGCTTGTAGTCATCTCCAGCCCACTGCACAATCTTATAGACGAAAGTACCACACTTTTAAAACATGTCTAAACTAAACATTTGCTTTACATGTATAGCAATTCTAGGTACCTCAGGAGTCATTGGGAACAAATGACTTCATAGAACGACCAGAGGAAGGCAATACTCAGGGAACTTCTTATAATACACAATATCACAGTGCGTGATACCTAATCACAACAAGAGTAATTATTCAATTGATTGTTTTTTGTGTAATAGTTAAAATCTCTCCCTTACCACACTTAAAGATACAAGTTCCTGTATATGAGCTCTTATCCATGCAAGAACATAAAGGTCCTAGGGACAAATACTAGCTCTTCTGTTTTTGGCTTTTGAATGCCATAGCCCTTCTATAAAGGCTTTTACCAAAGAAGGAAGAATAGTAGCTCAAGTGATGTTACGAGAAGTGGTTGCTTGTAGATCTCTAGCACTGTTATTTGCATGCGATCTATTGTACGTTCCTGACACCTATTCGAATGGAATGATGTCAGCTAGCATCTACTGGTCTGATTGATCAGTTATCTTGTTTTGCTTTTCTGATCGTTTTTTTCTACGGCCAAACAATTGGGCTGCACGATACGCGCTTAGAAGAAGCAGCTTTATGAGTTAAAGACATGACTAAAATTGTAGAGATGAGTTGTAATATAAAGCAGGAAACAAATAATATTTTATTACTGCCACACCTGGCTGCTATAATTAAAAACGCGATTGCGGTTTTCTGATTGGCACAACCGCCAGCTTTCTGAGGCTGATGATTTACGTTAACCCTATGAAATTTTTATTTAAATGTGAAAAACATACTTCAATTTGGCATTGTTGATGTTGTTGTTGCTTTTGTAGGTTTGTAATTGGGTTGTAGATGATTGAAAAGTGGTACACCTCAACTCACAAATAATGTTCCAGAACCTTATACTGTCCTACTGCAGGTATCTAATATTATTACTGTACCTTCACTTCCAATTATCAGTTAGTAATTGATTTACAATAAGATGATAGTATAAGTTATATTGTAATATTTATTTTGTGTCATGAGAGTCCTGCCAAAGAAATATTATCACCTAAACTGCACAATCCCATCTGTGCCTTTCTGACTTTGTCTCAATGAGTAATTGAAGTTGTAATACGCATATTTCTGCTATATAAAACTTGAAATAAACTTTTATCATCATGTTTATCAACAGTGTCCAATGAAGATTGTCTGATAATCTTTCAGTAGTCCCAAAAGATAGTTTTATTAGTAGTTTAATATATAGGTATATTATAGAAACGAAATGCCCATGAATATATAGATTATGTGACCCGCTTTTCCACCAAAATAAAAACTTTCATCCCTAATATCTTAAATCAGTTTTTCTATTGTTCCAATAACTATACTTATGTATTTTTAAATATATTAAAATGAGCTGGTAGTTTATATACTGTAAGCATTGCTACAGTACTGTCTTAAGAAATTTGTCTCTTCTTCATTTTTATTTGTCCCTTTTCGAGAGCATTGCCCAACATTATTCTTTCTTCTGCTTTCAACCCTTTTGATGGTTCCGCGAAACTGACACCCGATGGTAATGATTCCAATGTGACGTATTTATCTTTATTACTGGAAAGATTTGTCCACGGGATAGCACCATCTATCTGTCCATAATTCGGTGCCTGTTCATCTATCGAAGCCACTAGGAGTAAAGACCAACACAATATTCACATACTCACCTCATATTCACTTATACTTACTGTAAAGACGCTTGACTTCATCTTGAATGAACTTGATCATTCGATAGGCCGGTCCATCTAAACATTATAATAAGTAGCTATTCAACAAACTCATAACTCCACCAATCCCAAAAACGTATATACTACCATTGGTACGTTGTCGTTTCGATCTATGTCTGGATTGTTGCTGTTGAGAAACATCTCTTTCATTTCCTTCGAGTGGCGAATAATTCTCCATGTATGGGGCGTAATCTAATAAAATCAATAAATATATTTGTGTTTGAGATCGCAGAATTATATTTTTTTTAATTACCAGATCTACGAGAATGGGCCTTGCAAAATGCGTCAAATCTGAATTGTAGTTCGGAAAACTTAGGCCCTTCTTGTAATGCATCGCAGCGTGCCCAAAACGCATGTCCAAGTTCTACATATTATTAGAAATTCAAAATAACTAAAGTGTAATTATTTTTTCGAATAGATCATGCTCAAATTATACCTGTTGCAATAACTTTGTTTTGATAAAAGTCAAGGTATTTTGCATCTTTTGGGATGGATGGGAATCCAAAGCACAAGATGGCCTCAATCCCTGTCGTATCCTTCACACTTTGTAAATCGGCTGATACTCTTTTACACGCCTGTTTGACATATGCTAATCGTAATTCGCAAGCTTTTTCTGTCATATCGTGGGGAGCCACGTATCCTTTGAGGCCAGTATCCAAATTGTGTTTTTCAGCCTTTTGGGTATAAAGCATACGTGCTTTGGCATCATAGCTGTTGCTATAACGCTTGATACGTTCCCCAATGCTCTCTATTAAATAGACTGTATTTAGTAATAGAACATGAGAACATATAATATCTACACACTGAATATTTATCTGTAATAACCTTGGATAGGGCTTTCCCCATTTGCCTTAGCAGCAGCAAGTTCTTCGCTTCGATTCTCAGAAACATAAAGATTCCAACCACTGATTGCCTTTTTGGTTGAAATCAGCGTTGGAGTGTGGTTTTCACACATTGCTTCTACTTCCTCCACAGTGAAGCCTAACTCCAATGCCAAGCTTTCCTTTCTTTTGCGATGTTCTTCCATCAAACGAACACATCGTTCAGCAAGCTGCTCGCGGCGCTCATCACTATCTCCTTCAGGAACGTACTCCTCTAGAGGTTGTTCTTCGGGAGTCTGTGGGGAGGAAGCTTGTTGTTGGGGTTCCTGTTGCTGTTGCGTTGATTGGTGGTTGGAGATCACAACAACATCGCCATTATTATCAACTGTTGTTGTACTTTTCCAAACCAATTCACTGGGTCCAGATCTTGCAGATCTTTGAGATGATGCTGTTTGGTGGGTCATTAGAAAATATGTTAAGAGTAGCAAAAAAATAAATGTTTTGTGAGTGCTTAGCGTAATAAAAAATGAATAAGAGACATGAAAAGAATTTTTATTATTTTTCTATCCTGTATCACGATTCTCATATAGCTTGTACTACTTGAGCTCTTTACTACTAAAAAAAGTATATGGTTAGCAATTCTGGGACTTTCCGGTGAATTCTGTGGTTCTCAAAACTCATTTTTCCCAATTCTTGTCTATATTGAGAACTGTCGGTGAACAAATATGACCTGGTCATAGCCATAAATAGCAGTAACTCTACTTTTCCTTTTTTATCCATTTGTGATGGGAAACAAGAAAAAAGGTGTATAATTAAAAAGGTGTACTTTTTTAAATCCCGCAATAGCAGTCATAGAAAAAGGTGTACAATTGGGTTGGAGAGCTTGATCGTATACCTGATGCATTTTTCTATATAATATGTCAAAGCATAAAATTTATTGTGGTCAACTAAAATAATTTCATAATAATTAATACTAAAAAAATCTATATATTAACTTTTAAAATACCGAAAAGCAATACTATCTCCTTTACTAGTTGTAATATAATAAAAGAAGAAAACAAGTAAAACTATACCAAAAACATACCGGTCATTTTAATAGCAAACTTAGAATCACACAATGTACTTTGTAATCTATTTAATGATTTACTATGCTTAAAATATTGTCAATTTTATAGAGACATTGTCTTTATTATAAATATATTGATTATTATGAGAGCCCTAGCCGTTATTGTTTTTAATTCTCTTTCACAATTTTGACATATAAGTCATTCATTTATCTCTTTATTTTTAAACATTTTTATGCTGTTTATTCTATTATATTTGCATCTATCTTGTATTTTATAAATTCCTAAATGATGCTTGTACCAATTGCCTCAAAAAATTCAATATCTTCTCGAGTAAGACGTTTTCTGTGAAGATATCTCTATATGGTTTTACAATCAGCAGTGAGACCAAGAAAACTCCATCCAGCTTTATGATAAGGTCTTATGGCAGGCCATTCTATATGGCATGTCCTAGATAGGATAAGATCAACGACACTGAAATGATTTGAACAATGGAATAGGTTGAGTGGCTGTGGGTATCAGTTAGTATCTGAAGGGATAGTAAAAGATAGGTGGAGAACAGATTTCCAATGTATATTATTCATAAAAACTGCAATGGATGTAGTGTATGTGACTGTAGCAATCTGTGAATCCCTTAGGGCATCAAACCAGTAATCTGAACTACAACTAGTATGGTACGCTGTTTCAGGTGTTATGCCAAATTCCAATCGATTGATTAGATGATTCATAATATTATCACGCCCACTACAGAGGATGTCTTGATAAAACTCATAATTGGCATTAAGATAAGACAGCATAGTCTGTTTTACTTTGATATACTGATTTTGATTGCATTCAATTGTAAAGCAAGAGCATGGTAACCGCAATACCCATCACTTTTGATCGTTTTCAATCCAACAGAGCATTCAGTGGGAATATCTGTATGGACAAAACTAAACAACTCGAATCAGTATTTTCGTCTCAATTCACTTACCTTAGTTTATCTTGAATACCTTGTTTTTTTCAATTGGTTTTCTTAACGTTAGGCCAAAGGTCATCAAGATCGTTTTCTGGCTTTCTTTTCAGATTCGGTTTTTCACCCTTCTTTGTTTTTTTAACGTCTTTTTCATGATTTTTTCCAATTTTCTTTATATTTTCCTCCTTCACTATACTTGCCTCTTTGGTTTTATTTTCTTCTTCTTTGTCTTCCTTAACTTCATTTGATTTGATATTCATAATATGCTGCATAACGTCATTCGTTCTATTTCTGTATCCTCGACCATATGTTCAATATCATAATTTGTAAACGGGTTGACTTGTATATTAAGCAAGTGGATTCATCGTTCATCAGCAAGGCCAATTGGATTTTGGTTGGATACATCCAAGATTTCTTTCGAGATGCTCCTATTTGTGTGAATGGATATTTTTTTTCTGGTTTTTTTTTCTACTTCTATAGATTGATGTTGATGTTGCTGACCATTGAAATGGGAAAGGTCAAGTGATGGTTCTTTCATAAACTTTTCATTAATACGTTTGTTAGTGACATCTGGCGGGCGTCTGTCATTAACATTTTTTTTGATGATCTTTTTTGTGTTGCTCGTAGTGCACTGAAGCGTTCAATATGTGATTGAAGTACTTCATATAAAGATATAAATTAAAGAAGAAATAATACACTATGTTGTTGTATTTGAGTAATAAATTATACAATAAAGAATAGAAATATGGGCTGTGGGAGTTCTTATATTCAGGAATATTACATCTGATTCTACAAAAGAGAAATCTTATAATGAGTTTAAGAGACTTTATGCTCAAAGGAAACTATTGTTAGGTCAATTTAATTGTTAAAAGACTAAAAGATTTAAAAGGTAAAGATAGAACTGAAGAAAAGAATTTTATTTGAAATAATTTGGGGGTATTTATACTAATTGGCAATGCCGGTAATGTGGCATTGCTTTGCCAGAAAAGTGTCTTTGCCACAAATGTGTCTTTACTTTGCCAGAAAAGCGACATTGCTCTGCCAGAAAAGTGGCATTGCTTAGGCCTATAAGATCACATAGCGAGGCAGCTTGTGACACAATAATACTAATAATAATGATAATAATAATGGCAATATGTTGATATAAAAATGTCTCTAATTTTTATATGCTATATGTCCCCCTCAGTAGGAAAAGTAACTGCTCCGCCGGTTAACCTTGGCGTAATTTCACTTCCATCATTGCATTATGATAATTGTTGATGAGAGTATGTAATTGGCTGTCATTAGTGATAAAATTATTGTGTATGTGGGTTTTGATATAGGATCGAATGGTGTGTTGACGATCCGATTCAGATGGTAGTCTTTGTAATATTATTGACAGTTGACAGGCGATACGATTGGCCAATATGCGTCGGGTGGTGTCAATTTCTTCCTTAACTTCTAGTTGGACTATTTTTCGAGATACAAAATGCTGTGCGACGTCGAAAAAGAGGCCTAATTCAACTCGTCTTTGTTTAGGATTGAATTTCAGTGGAACTAGTACAAATTCTGGATCATATTGATGATAAGATACAATTCCATTGATGCTTTGTAATAATTGTGGCCCTGGTGGATTTCGATATTGAGATGTTGCTGACGTCCTTGTTTCTGTGTTTTGTGATTTCGGTGATGGATATACGTTAGACTGTTGAGGTGATGGGGAATATTGCTTTGCTAATTAAAAATTCTCTGAAATTTGATCATCATGTAAGAGGAAAAGGTCTGTGTATTGAGGGGAGGCAGGAGTATATAGAGATGACAATTGACTCACGCTAAGAATATAGAAATGGCAATAATAAAACTAATATGAAAGATGAGAAATACTGTCTGAACAGTTGAAATGTGGAGAGTAATGATTAAAAAATATTGTGCAATCGTAAGAAGCATTTATATATATCTTTTCAGTGCACTAGCATTTTGCTTTGTCGTATTTACGTCCTTGCACACCATGGGCAACTTGCCCAGATATTGCAGATTTATTGCAGATATCGAAGTTTATGATTCAAATTTAAAACAGAGATTCCTTATTTGGGATTCCTTATTTAAGACATCCGTGTAACTTAGCTGGACCATTAAAAGCTATTGTATATTGTATATTTATAGATATTTTTATTAAAAAAAAACATTAACGATTGGATGGGGGAGCTCTTGCTTTTCCCTTTTTAGGTCGATGTGATTGGGTGGTGGAGGTGGATGTGGTGGAGGTGGTTGAGGTGGATGATGGTGGTGATGGTGATGGTGCGGGACGAGTGGCAGGAATCATGGAGGGGCGGCGGTTGTCTTGATACAAATCATCTTGTTGTGGTGGTGGTAGTGGTCGGCGTGAGGAAGGAGAGGAAGAGGAAGCAACAGTATGCAGAGAGGAAGGAACGGTAGGGTTCTTAGTAGACCGATCCGGATCCGATTGGCACCATTTCGAATCCGATCCATTTTGAAACAGATTGGATTTTTGGAAATCCGGATTGTCCATAGATTAGAGAATTGTAATCCGAATCCGTTTCATAAAAATCCGAATTGAATCCATAATCCGTTGTAACGTATAAAAATTAAAGACATTTTTATATCAACATAATTACCATCATCATTATTATATTTATTCTTTACCACTATTATTATTATTATTATTATTATTATTATTAGTATTATTATTATTGTATCACAAACAGCCTCATTACGTGTTCCTATTGGTTGAGCTAATGCCACTTTTCTGGCAAAGCAAAGACACATTTGTGGCAAAGCAATGCCTCATTTCTGGTGAAGCAATACCATATTTCCAGCAAAGCGATACCACATTTCTGGTAAAGCAATGCCACATTTCCGGCATTGTTAAATAGTATAAATACCGTTAAATTATTTCAAATAAAATTTGTTCTTCAGTTCTATCTTTACCTTTAAAATCTTTTAGTCTTTTAACAATTAAATTGACCTAACAATAGTTTCCTTTGAGCATAAAGTCTCTTAAACTCATTATAAGATTTCTCTTTTGTGGATTCAGACGTAATATTCCTGAATATAAGAACTCCCACAACCCATATTTCTATTCTTTATTATATAATTTATTACTCAAATACAACAACATAGTGTATTATTTCTTCTTTATTTTATATCTTTACACGAAGTACTTCAATCACACATTGAAAGCTCCACCGTAATGCAAAAGAATCAATTAGATGAAAATTTAGGCTATATAGTAGATGTCACAGTATTTTTTCATGAGAGAAGGTATTTTACAAGATTGGGTATGGTAGTCGTTTGAGATCGTTTAAGAAAAGTAAAACATTGGTAACAGAGGTAAATGATTTTATTATTTTGGTTTGAAAAACATAATAGGAGATAAATAAGTTATAATAAAAAAAGAATAGTAGTAATAAAAAGTTATAGTGGGAAAATGGGTTCTAGTAGAAAAAAAGTTATAATGGGAAAAAAGAAGTTACAATGGAAAAAGAAAAAAAAAAGTTATAGTGATAAAAAAGTTTATAGTGAAAAAAAAAGTACAAATAACATAACGTGGATTTTTTTTTGTGGGGGCGAGTAGTAAATTTCCAGTGTGCTGAAAAAAAAGAGGTATAAGTTTACCTTTTCTGTTTACAACCAAATAAAAGCTCAGTATTCTCTTTATTATTACTAGATTAACAAAAATAATAATCAAGTTCATTCATCTCTCTTTTTTAATCTTCAATTTTTGTTTTTTTCTTTTCAGATATTTCTTTTCTATATTAAAGCCATTACTACTTTTCTTTTCAACTGCTCTAATCAAGTATATAATAATATACAAAAACTTATATTTTGTTAAAACTTTGATCCATTACTCTATAATTATAATGACGAATCAGAAAAATCTGACAGATCTATAGGTCTCAATCCGTTTACAATCCGGATTGTAGAATTACGATCCGAATCCGATCCAAATCCGTTGAGACACAATCCAAATCCGATCCAATCCATATGAAAAACGGATCGGTTTATAAATCCGGATTGTACTAAGATCCCTAAGGAACGGAGAAGACGACCAGATCCGGGTGCGAAACAGTCGAGCTATAAGTATGATATAGTAATATTGATATATTAGTCCATCACATAATACTATACACTATTCTTATAATCCATTTTCAACTCACCTTGCGCCAGCGGCCTAACTGTGCCTGTCAATGGAGTGATCCCGATGCAATAATTAAATCACTTGTCAGTAAATATAAATCAAAATGTAAAAGTGTATGATACTACAATGAAAACTAGCTTATAAAAAGAAGAATTCTTGTTTTGGCAGATAATCAATAGTTATGCGATAGGATAAGTACAGTATCGTTTAAACGTAGGTTTTCCTCGTTTGTGGTAAATAATAAACAGAATTTTTGGGTATAAAAAGTTCATGTACTTACAATAACATGGCATCAGTCGACCGTTAGGACAAGCTTGATCTGCTGCGCACCATGTTCAAATCCATAATCCTAGTATTTTTCTATTAGAATAATGAACAATCTATATGAAATACATAATATTGAACAATATGATATAACGATATATGATATGTATGATGCTTCTCGTCTGTCTTTGTCGTTTCTTCTTTTCTTAAAAATAACATATGAAACCAGTTAGTTAGTACTCAGTTTAAGTTCGATTGCTTTATATTCATTTGCATCATTTTTGTTTGTAACTTTTAACCCACATCTCAATGTCAAATGGCACCTGCAAGTAATACTTGGTAATCCAGTCATCCTCGGCGTTCTTGACCGGCATTCTATCTCAGTTTTCCTCGACGAAGGAATAGAACTGTCCAAGGATGTTCTGGAACGTCTTGCAACGCGTAAGGATGCTCTAACCCTTTTTCCTCTGGTCCAAGCAGTTATACGCGTTCATTATAGCATCACCAACCCTGGTGGCAGCATCCCTGCAGATGTTATGTGCGAAGACCGCCTTTTTGGAATCCAGCGAACAGATGGGACCATAGAATATGTTATAAACATGTTCTTGGGCAACCTCTTTGCCATGCTCCTGTTGTTGTTCAGTTGTTGGCTTAGGAACAATTCCGCCAACAGGAAGTATGTATAGTGCGGGGCGATACCATTCTTGGAGAGGGGGAGGAGGTTGTTGTTGTTGGGGAGGAGAAAAGGTTGCTGTTAAAGAGGAGAGGGTTGCTGCTGTTGTTGTTGAAGGAGGCCGAGAATATGCTCTTAGTTGTACAGTATCTGATGAAGCATTGCCTCAATGCCACCAATGTGTTGCCCCAGGTGATTAATACGGTGTTCTCTGTTTTGTTGGGAATCACCAATCGCCAAAACTTGCAAATAGATGTCCTCATTAGTTATAAGGACCGGTTGTTGTTGTTGCTAATTTATTTTTCCTGATGTCGAACAATTATAGTGAAAATAAAAGAACCACGTAACTTCTAAAATAAAAATGTCACACAAACGCAGTCCATACTCAGAGATAGTAGTCAAGGCCACAGCAAAAAGAAATAGCATGAGACTCTAAGCACAGAATAATGACACCATTATACATGCCGCAGTATCAAAGTAACATGGAGAAAGAAAGAGAGAATACCCGAGGATGGCAATATAAATCATAATTGAACAAAAACATAGAAACCGCAGCATATAAAAAAAAGTATAAAGATGAAAAGCATGTTCCGAAATTATTAATCTACATACTTTTTTTTTACAATGCCCAAGTCCACCTTTATTTACTGCAAAAAATGCTTCCAAGCTGTTGAAAAGACCAAGTATAGAAAACATCACGCTTTGTGTGTTATGACCTAAATTGCTATCTTGCAAAAATACTACATGCACTATAAAAATAACCTTTATGAAAAAAATACTGACCTTGTATTATTAACTACCTAGATGGAAGTGTTCAAATAGTTTTTCTACCACTAACCCAAGATCATGAAGCATTACCTGCTGCTCCTACTCCCCCTCAGAAGGAACCCCTGGCTATGTATCAAGATCATGTATCTTCTATTCTCCCTGCAAATGAATTGGCCAGTGACTATAGTATTGATGATGTAGAATACGACTTTGGACAAGATGACCAGACTTATGTCACCCAAGATCAAGATGACAATGACATTGACAATGATAATTATACTAATCCAAGCAATAGTGAAGATGATGACGAGGATTCTGCTATCATCAACGCATCTAATATTGATGATCCCATAATCTAACCAACAAACAACTCTACGTCAGAACAAGGAACCCAGCCAACCAACTTGCAATACGTCGATCCTTGGGAAAAGAAAATCCCCCTTGTCACCAATGAACCTATCACTGAAAAAATCCAAGCAATGCCTCAACTGCAAAGTTATGAACAAAAAAGTTATGAGCTTTTCTGCTGGATACAAGATAATAACGTTAGCCGTCATTCCTATAATGAGCTCATTTCGCTATTTAACAAGTGGATTAATCAAGATGACTTTGGTAAGCATCCAGCTCAAAAAGAGTAATCATTCAACTGTGTGAATAATAACTTACTAATAACTGATAATGTACAAAGTCATATTTTAGATAAAAAACCATTGCTCTTGCCTAAAACATCTGAAAACAGATTGGGTAAAGTATTCCAACTTGATGAGAGAGTATACCAGATATGCCCAAAACGCTGCCGTCTGTTTCCTCAAGGTTCGAATGATGAGTGTAGGTGTGGTGAACAACAATTCAAGAGTAACGGAAAACTAGTTGAAACCATGTCTTATTTTCCTCTTGCTCGACAGTTGGCAAACCTTATCGCAGATATGGCGACGCGCGAGATGATACAGGATCTTTATGAACTGGAACCTGGACAAATGAACGACATTTTTGATGGATCAATATACAAGAAATTCAAATCGACAATATTCCAAAATGAACAAGACACCATAGCAATTTCATTGTTTGTCGATGGATTTGCACCATTCAAAGGAGGAGAAGCAAAGATGACAGTAGTACATGTCGTACTTTTAAGCCTGCTACCAATAGAATGGTAAGATATTATTATTACTACTATCTATGTTACTATATCTTCAACAATCCATTTACTTATCTTTATTCACAGTTACTGCACAAAAAATATGCTCTAGGTTGCAATTATACCAGGAGATCATAACGGCGATCTGTTTTTGTTTTTGACACCACTATTGAACGAACTCCGTATTCTTGAACATGGAGGGCTGAAGATCATTTCTGAAGATAGGTCGTTCAACTTTAAAGTACATCTACTACTTGCATCTGGTGATATTATTGGTGTTCAGGAGCTTATGCATCATAAAGGTCATAATTCCGAATATGGTTGCTGTCAATGTCAGATTCAAACAATAAGGGAGATTAGTCCAGCTGGTAAAGGATATGACTGTTATTACACAGGGACAATAAACATGTCTACCACAAGAAGGGATGAAGAGTTAAAGGATGGCGCTGAGGTATTAAATCAATATTTTTTTATATTCCGTATCGTTATATTTGCTGTATACATTCCACTCATTTTTTAATTGATTTACCTTTAGGATTTTGGTATTGTCAAAAAGAACGAATTTACAATGTTGAAGTCCTTTCATGGATACTCGTTCTTTGGTCTTGATGAACTTCATTTAATTGGTGCAAATGTTACAAGACGTCTCTGGGACATGATATCGGGTCAATATGGCGATTTAAATACAACCATCAAACTGCATTCCAGTGTGTGCTCAGCCATTGGTAAAGCGATCAAGGAATCTAATGCAACAATACCATCTAGTATATTTGAAGGGAGCTTCAGAGGTTTGTTTATTTCCTTCTATACTATACCACATTTGAAATGTTCTCCAACATTAAGCTAATCCTCATGTCTACTTATACATATATAGATGTATCGCAGAAAGCTGGTCATATGCATTCCATTGACTGGATTATGCTTCTCCAATGTATAATCCCTACTTTAATTTTTGAACAGCTTACTGAAACGTATGGTGCCTATTCTGAACAAGCTGAAGCCCTCATGTCACTTGTCATTGGATGTACCTTGGCTCTCCAGTGGAAAATATATGCAAATGATGGGTCCACCATCCAAAAGTAAGTTTACAAATATGATAAAAGTAAATCAAATAAGAAACAATGTTTTCTAACTTGTAACTCAACTTCAAATAGACACTAGCATATTTGGCATGTGCACATGAAGACTAATATCAGTAGTAATCTATACACTGTTAATTTCTATTATCTTCGGCACATACATGAGATTATCCAGAAGCTTGGCCCATTATGTGGTTATTCTACATGCTTGGCAGAGCGAGCAATTGGTATGTTATTACAAGTTTACATCAGGTCGGCAACTGCAACTATAAAAATACTAACTCGTTATTATTTAGGTTTTTACAAGAAACATATTAAATCCTGAGTTTACCTGGGCCAAATGCTAGCAAGATCATCAAGAGACAATTACTCATGCGTAATTTCCAGCGTGTTTTTTTAATGGATGAGTCAGAAACTGTTCTGGAGGATATTGATGCCTACTCCTTAGATGAGTACCCTGATATCGAGCTTTGGGATTAGAAAGTTATGCGGCTAGAGGACTTTGATTATCTCAACATTGAGCGTTATATAAAACTATACTGGCATAATCAGTTTGATGACGACCGAGCATTGGGAGCCACTTTAGAACCTGAAATCAAGGTGGGCAAGAACCTGTTCAAAGGCGGCACGAAATTCGTATGTAATGAATTTCCCAGTGCTGCGAAAAAATCAGATACTATAGTCAAAATGCGCCTTCCAATACGAGGTGGTGGTGAAGCTATATTCTTTGGAGAATTAATATTGTTTTTCACCCACCATTTTAAAGGTATGCTCAGGTTTATATTTGGTCATTGTATTATACTATGCCAAATCACTCACCATTTTTTTCCCTCAAAATATTTATAGATGTGCAACCACCAGTTACTCCAGAATTGCATAATATGAAATTTTCGCCCAAAAAGAGCTGGGACTGAAAAAAAAATGAAAAGTAGATTTCCTTTGTTTTTTCTTTTTTTTCTTTGTCATCCTTTTATATAAATGTATAAATAAATAAATGAGAATATAGATTAAAGGTATAGTAGAAAAACTTTATGTGTGATTCAGAGAAGAAATAGTTTTATTTTTGGAGTTAGCAGATTATTCAGTGTAAAAGAAAAAAATAAGAAAAAAAAAGAAAAAACAAAGGAAAAAAAGTTGGCCTTACTAATTTTTTTTCAGTCCCAGCTCTTTTTAGGCGCAAATTTCAAGTTATGCCTCCAGAATTCAATCAAGAAAGCTTTGAGGGTATGAGCCAATCAGACGAAGAAATGGAAGTTGTCAAAAGCGCAGAGACAATGGAAGGTGTTGAGGAGGAGGGCATTGTTGATGAACGTTCATTGTGCTTAGTCAAATTATTTGGAAATCTTAACATGACTGACTATGGCACTGGTGTAAGAAAGAAGAACGGCCTTCCGTATGGACCTTGAGGTGGACCTAATACACCTGACAAGCTGTATGTCATTGATGCTGAGCATATACGGAGTAATGCAGGGTTGTTAAAATCATCTTTGCATGACAACTGATATTATATTATATATCCTGATATGATACCAGGCGACATAACATTAGGTAAAATAAGTGACGTATAGTTTTTTCTTTCTCTGCTTCCTATTTTTTTGTATAAATCCTACATTTCTTGTCTTTCATCCTTATCTTTTTCAGGAATAAACTCATTTTCTAATTCGCATTTTGGTTTTTTGTGTTCAAAATATGTCTGCGATATCTGCAACTTTTGCACCACTGCGCGAAAAAGTTGATATCAAGTTCTTTGAAAACAGCCTTCTAGTTTGCTATCAAGTTGTTTGAAAAAAAAAAAAGAAAAAAAAAAAGATGCAATATGTGTAACAGCCAAAATAGGGTAATTGTGTTCCTTGATTTCCTTTTATATTAGCAAAACTATTTTTGATTTTTTATAAAAAAGAATGCTAATCTATAATATGTCATGATTCATCATTATTCTTATTCTTTCACATATACATCCCCCAACTTTTTTTTTCAGCTCTCTTTAACACATGTTATTACAGTTCTCGTTTACCATAATAAGAAAGGATTTAAATAGTTTTTTTTATTGCGTTGCTTTTTTATTGCGTTACTCTTTTATTGTGTTACTCTTTTATTGTGTTACTCTTTTATTGCTTCTTTATTTTTTTTTGTCAAGAAAAAAAAACAAATATAAAAAGAATATCCTATATTATTAAGATAAATCTATATTTATCTTTGACATATAATTTCCTATCCTACGATGATAGATTTACTTTTTGTTTTAGTTTCAATATGCTGAAGCGTTACTTGTCGTAATAAAGAGCTTCGTAATGTGAAATTGTTATGATTTATGTTAAGAAAATAAAGTAAAGGTTATAATTAACTTAATAATTATAGATAAATGGTATGTGGGAGTTCTAATATTCAGGAATGTTACGTCTGAAACCACAAAAAGAGAAGTCTTAATAAAATTACTAAATGAAAATCAAATGAAAGGATTTATTTATAAAAGATAATTTATTTAAAAGACAAGACAAAGTTAAAGATAAAACTTAAGGGAAAATAGAACTGAAAAAAAGAAATTTGAGTGAGAAGAAGGTCGGGTATTTATACTAATTGCTTTTGTAAAAATATTCAATAGCTTTTGTAAAAGTAACCAATAGCTTTTGTAAAAATAACTAATAGCTTGTGTAAAAAGTTACAATTGCTCTTGTAAAAAGAAGCAATTGCTTTTGTGAAAATACTCAATAGTGGGATCCAATAAAAATGGCACAATGGGTTTTTATACTATAATAAGAATATTTGATGATAACATGTGACTATAAACAATAATAATAATGATAATGAAAGAGATAAAATAATAATAATGTTATTTATAATAGGGATTATACTAATATTCGAGACAATTTATATGAATAAAGAGGAAAAAAAAATTGGGTAATGGTATGTACGTTACATATCCCCCCGTCTGGGAAAAATAAACCCTGCCATGGGTTTTTGTTTTTATTTTTATTTTTATTTTATTTACGCCATACTACGTGATTTGGTTTCCATCATAGCGTTATGAAAATTATTAACCAAGGTATGTAGGTGTCCATCATCCGAGAGGAAAGTATCATGAAGATGCATTTTTATATATTTCTTGATGTGTAATTGTCGTTCCAGTTCACTTGGCAGATTCTGGAGCACAATGGATAAGCGGCATGCAATCCGATTGGCTAATATATTTCTGGCCGTGCTTATTTCTTCCTGTACCTCAAGTA
>JAIWNF010000150.1:0-24018 GCA_025093555.1 Circinella umbellata | reverse complement strand
ATACCGTACTATCAAAAAGATCTAATAGTTGTTAGGATCAGTCATCATTATTGCTATTCTTTTTCGGTGCCATGCTGGAAAAACACTTGCTATTTATTCCGTCAAGCTTTCAGATGGTGAAAGGATGAGAAAAAATACCAGGTGGAAAAAATAATAACCACAAAATAAACAGTCACAGAAGACCATTTGATCATCACTTATCATCCTTCCACTTTTCTCTATCTAAGCTATATGTAAAAAGGTTTGAAAACATGGAATCAAACTACTGATACGACCGATTACTACAGGATTCATGTTATGAAAATTTAGCATAATTGAACAATTTTAATTTTTATTGACGGGGTTGGAGATTTTCCGGAGAGAAATGGAGATATTTTGGAGAGTTGAATTGTTGCACTATAAAATTAATATTTTTTTGGAGATTTTGTGAATTTGAGACTTAGTACATACGATTCAATCATTGGTTACCACTCTTCTACATTATATGCAAGTTATATGTATTTTAAATCATACTTCATTTTGATTTTTTTTTTGTCGAACAGGGTTGGAGATTTTCCGGAGAGAAATGGAGATATCTTGGAGAGTTGAGTTTTTGCAGCATGAATTTTATAGATTTTTGAAGATTTTATGAATTTGAGACTTAGTAAATACTATTCAATCGTTGGTTACCATATTTCTACCCTATATCCAAGTTATATGCATTTTAGACCACAATTCATTTTGATTTTTTTTTGTCGAACAGGGTTGGAGATTTTCCGGAGAGAAATGGAGATTTTTTGGAGTGTTGAGTTGTTGCACTACAAAATTAATAATGTTTTCAAAAAAAATTGGAGATTTTACGGAGTTGGAGATTTTCCAGAGACGAAAAATAATTTTTTCGGAGTTTTTATGCTCAAAGTGTTTAATTAGTTTAAAGAGAAGAATAAATAAATATATATATATTATTATAATTAAATATTAACTAAAAGTATTATAACTTGAATTGCTTCTCAATGATGATAATTTATCATCAATAACTCCTCTGTTTTCAGACCAAGTATGCCGGTTTACATTATGATTTAAGAGATATTCATCATAATGCCCAGTTTTTTCATTCTTCTTTGTTTTAAAATTTGGAACAATGTGTACTGCCCGAGCTTTTTCAGAGACTTGTATAACTTTTTTTGGTTCTTCCAGTTTTAATACTTCCATATCTGTTACAAATGCTCTGTTTTTTATAGGTAGATATCGTTCTATGAAGCACATATCAAGATTTTTATTTACGTAGCTGCCTTGAAAAAATAACAGCGGTCGACCATAATATTCCCCTTTCAGTTCCACGAAATCGCACCAATTTGCTCCTCGAAACGTTGTATTTGTTCTAACAGCTTCATTATATACTTCATCATCATCATCCGTCACTGCTGAATGACAGTTTTTTAAATACAAGAAAATTTATAAACAAAATATATTTAGTGGGAATGACTATTTACACTCTATACATAACTCTGATAAGCATTAAAAAATAATAAAGTCCTACCTTTGTTATGTTAAGTTTTTGCATACGTCCTAATGATACCTCGAAGTTCGTTTTTTCGATATCAGTGTCCAAAATAATTGATGGCAGTGCCAATGATAAAGATTGTTCTGATTCATGATTTCGAAGTGCATCTAAAGATATTGGTTTTCTGAGATTGCTCGGAGATAAATAATATGTATGAACAAGAGTTATGTAAAGGGGAACTTGTATGATTATTATTAGATTTTGACCATGCCAAGCAGCTGCGTCATATAAAGCATCTCGTCGTGCTATAAAAGTTCCCATCTAATATATGTGATTTGTTGCCAATAATGAATTTTATTTCTTACTTCTATGATAAAATGCAAGCTTATCAAGTATTATAAAAAGCCATACCTGTTTTGTAAAGATTTTTTTATTAAATGAAGTCCTTGCTGCAGGAGCTTTTGAATCTCGCTTATATTGGGTTTCAGAATAACACACTATGGGATTTGAATCACTTAATTTTGCTGAATATCTAAAAAAATCTATTTACACTGAGAATCTTCACAAAAACTACAAAAAACTTTACTTAAAATTTATTCCAAATGCTTCTCTTTTGGGCAACATGCTCAATTAATGTTCTTTAATTTGAATTTATTTAGTTTATAATACATAAAGTATAAAACAGTAAAAAAAAAATATGTCTCCATGGAAACCCAAATAATCTTTAGGAAAAATACTATTGCTGAGTTGAAAATAATTTAAAATGGTGCGCCTTACATGAATGCTCTCAATTTGACCTCTTTTAAACACATCTCTTTATATCTATATGTCGATGCTGAAACTACCAGGTTCCAAATTTTACTGTAACATTTGCAAGGGTATATTTTTAAAGCGAGACATAAAAAAGAAAGATCATACATTGAATTGCGTTCTTAAAGAAGCAAAAAAAAAAGAAACAACGGGATGGGTGAAGATCGACCTTGGTAAAAAGCGACGAAGACTTAGATTGATATAGGAATCAGTAAATGGGTAGGCTTGAAGCTTTTTATAGTTAGCTTTATAACAAAAACTTGATGTAACAGACCTCTTTATTCATGTACTAAATGAAGCTTTAGAGTTAGTATCGAAGGAAGCGTTTCATTTCATGCAGAAACTGATGAAAACTCAAAATCAAGTCTCACTTCTGTTTCTAATGAAATTACCAGGGACGTTGAACAACTGCAAGTCCAAGCTGAAAATGATTTTGACGATTTTGAATACGATTTTGGTGACAAAGTTTATCATATTGGCAAGGAAAATACGATGAAAAATGCAGAAACTGTAAGCAGAGAGTTATACTGTACATCTGTTGTACAGAGTGGACTAACACGGACCGGGTTCGATAAAATGGTTAACATCATCAACAATTACATTGATGGAACTCATCAACCCTTGTACAAATACAATCAAGCAAAATCACTGTTAGTTGAAAAAGAATATCCCGTTCGTCCTGTTATATATGATATGTGCCGCAATGGATGTATGATGTATATGCCATCTGACAAAAGGAAACATTGCAAATATTGTAAAAATTCACGATATAAAAAAGGAAAAAAACGCAGAAGGGATGGTAGTACGAATAAACAGCCACATACGACCATAATGCAACTACCACTTCAAGATCAACTTGCACTTCTTCTTCAAAAGGAAACAACACGGGAGGAGCTTACGTATCGAACAACGTTTACATCTACGTCCTCTGATGGAATATATAAAGATGTCTTTGATGGAAGTGTGTATAAAAAGCTACGACAAGAAGGCCTCTTTGATAATGACCTTGATATTGCGCTTTTACTATATACTGATGGTTTTACGGCAAAAAATGTGCAATTAACAATTATAAATCTTATTATTTTAAATTTTTCACCTCTCATCCGCTATGAAAACAAAAGAATGATTCAACTGGCTATAATCCCCGGACCGCATGAACCCAAGGATCTAATGTCATTTTTGACCCCTATGTTGAACGAATTAAAAACTTTACAGGAATCCAGTTTCGATGTTATAGGTGATGATGGAGAAACGTATCGTGCAAAAGTGCATCTTTTGTTAGGTACTTTTTGATTGTTATACCAGAATTTAGAAGTATAATTTTTTTTTGGGATTAAAATTACTGACAGGAAGACAATAATAGGCACAGGTGATATTCCAGCAACAGCAAAGCTAATGCTTCATAAGGGCCATAATTCCAGGTATATCTTAGAATTTGTTTATTACACATGAAAAGAGAAAAAAAACGGGAGGTTCGCTTATTTTAACCTTTCTCATATTCATAAACAATTTAATCCAAGATATGTTGTCGACTTTGTACTGTAAAAGGGATTTCGATTATGTTGCAAGGGTTGTATTTAGACCAAAACGATATCCTGTACCAAAACGAAGGTCCGTGGATGTCTTTACCAAAAAAAAATACAAGAAAAATAGATATGGTGTCAGATAAGAGTCAAAGTTTGCTGTATTAAAAAGCTTCAAGAATTGTGAATTTTTTGGATTGGATATTATGCATTTGCTTTCTGGGATCGTGAAGCAGTTCTGGAAATTAGTTTACAGTGAGTTTGGAAAAAAGGATAACCCTCTCTTTTTAAAAACAACTACTAGAAATCATATCCGGGCAGCGATTGCCAATTCAAAAGTGACTATAACATCAACATTTAATGCATGTACAAAGGATATATCAAAAAAAGATAGATTCAAATCAAATGAAGCGATCAATATGATCAGATACATTGCTCCAACGATAATCATTGACCAATCTTAGGGATCAAGAAGCAAGAGATGCGACAATTGCATTAGTCCAAATCTTCAGTATAATATTTC
Source organism: Circinella umbellata (assembly GCA_025093555.1). Lineage (NCBI taxonomy): Eukaryota > Fungi > Mucoromycota > Mucoromycetes > Mucorales > Lichtheimiaceae > Circinella > Circinella umbellata. The sequence goes on along the minus strand of JAIWNF010000150.1, from coordinate 19,679 downwards.
AAAATTCTATTATGAGCAACAACTTACAGAGGCTAGATATAATGTTTGGAAATGGTTTGCATTTCTTATAAATCATGTTGATCTCGGGAATGTCAGTGGCAAAATTTTTAACAATTAATCAACATTACCTTCGTCATATCAAAGAAACTACTCTGGCAATGGCCCCCCCATGAATGTATGCAACTTTTTCAAATGAAAGAGCTTTGGGAGAAATTAAATGTAAAGTAAAGTCACCATCAGTACAAGGAATAAATGCTGGAAAATATAATGCTTTCACTTGCAGCAATACATTTCACTGAAACAAACAATGGTTCAATAGAAGATCGCAGAGGACCATCACTAACTGACTCTACTGCCCATGATGCACCTGAAATTTAGAATCCTCACTGTGATAGAACTACTAGTGACTATAGTGAATACAATCTTGATACATTGCTGCCTAACTTTTGGCAAATTTATTCTAATAATGTACGAGAAATAGAATCATTTATTGAGGCTGGAGGACGATTATTCATTAGTTCAAAGGAAATCATTGGAAGTTCGTATCGAGAACGGCAAGATACCAGGCTAGACGACTTTTACGTACAAATGATTATTGATGTGGATAGATGCTAAAGACGAAACATTATTAGAAGAAAACCAAGGTTTTACTTCGGTGAGATGATTTTTTACTTTCGTCATACACAAGGAGATTTCATAAGATTCCTTCGACTCATCAAAAATCGGGAAGTTGGTTTATCAGTAGATGGCATTCCATTTATACGAGAAAAAGCTAACCACAAATATCTTGCTGTTTCGGTTGGAGATATATGTTCTACTGTTGCTATCTATACAGCTACTTCCAAGCGAAGATACATTGTATGGCTGGGGATGAATCCCTTGAAAAATCAGAACTTTAGTTTATTGAATGATCTGTACTAAGAATTCATTCCGCAGTAGCTTTCAGCTTTTTTTTTTCTTCTCTTTTCTTTTTCAATCTTTTTTCTTTAATCGCTCTTTATTTTAATCATCCTTTTTTTCAAACACTTTGGACATCTTATTACTAACGAAACATTGTTTATTTATTATAAAGCTTATCTATCACAAGTCTTACCATCTATTCAGTAATGGGTTCAAAGAAACACATATCAGACGCAAACGGAAATATTGAACTAGCATTAACACGTTTGAAACGTGCCTTGAAAAAGCAATAAACAACACAAAAAAGATATTGCGTCTTTCAAGAATACATTAAAAAACAGACAGAATCAACGCGAGATTAGTAGATTTAGTTGAAAAATTCGATGAAGAAGCTGAAGTCGATTCCTCAAATCAAGCAACAACTATACCTTCGGTTCTGATTGATTTGCCAAAAACAGAAGTTTACAGCGAAACAAAAAGGAAGCACATATTGAGGAAACGGCAGTATAGTCGAGAACTTTTTATATGGCTTCTTAAAACGTATCGTACTAAAGCCAACTTACTGCAACTTGAAGATTCTCAGATGGAATCACGGTTTTGCCATGTTCAAGTACTTGCAAAAGAAGTAGTAAGTCGATGTAAAGACAAGCATAAACTTAATGAATTTGTGAAGTGGAAAAAGGCAGAGTCTTATCATTATGAAATGTATCGAGAGCTTGAACGTGATGCATTGTCGTACATTCCTTTAAAAGCATGTACTCGCCATTGGGGTGCACGTCTTATACTGTCAAAACATTGGCAGAATAAACAACAAGTAATAACAAAAACACGCGAAATAGCCATCCAGGCTTCCAATGATGAACCAAGCCAAAACAGAAGCGATAATGAAGCTAACCCAAGTAACGAACTCTTGTTTAGCCATGAGGCCAATACAAGCCATCATGAGCGCTACTCTTCAGGTATTCTTTTCTATTAAAAAAAAGTTAAAAAGAAAAACATCCAATACATATGTTCGGACTAATGATTTATGGCTGTTTAGATATTGACTTAGAAGACCATATAAGAATTATGGATGATTACGCCAAAAACATGAGGTGAGATAGAACGTTGAGAGGGGCAGTAATAGTCATAGCAGGACATAAAATGGCAACACAAAAACATATAATACTAACGTAATAAATGACATTATAGCAACACAAGTAAAGATAAGTCAAGTTCTGATGGCAGTACTAGTGACAATGACTCCACAGGTTCAGACAGCAGTACTAATGACTGACTGTTATATCAATCAAATATAATAAAATAAAAGAGACGTAAATAAGTCAACGAGACCCAAAAGAACAATAATTGAACTGAAGTTTATTAAAATAAAATATTATCTCTATTTATATGAATCTTATTATCAGTGGGATATATTGATATGTGTATACGTAAGATTTATATTTGTCATGGCCGTGTGAATTATGAATATAAGATTAATGATATTAAGATTAGACTTTGAGCGGTTGACGATATGATATATCTACGCAGCTGTAACCTTATATCATTATAGAAGACGGACTTCTGTGCTCTTATAAATCATGGTCCAAATAGGGAAATACACGAATGTCAGCAAAGCATAATTAAAGATACGCTATACTTTAATAATTAGAATGACAAATAATTATCTTTATGAATAATATGTGTTGGATACAACATTACCCCCCACCAGGTTGGAACAACCGTTAAATAAGATAGATGCAAGCACTTGTCTTTGATAAAAGTATATATCGATAAAACTCCAGTTAAAAACCCATGGGTCGATAGTTGGGAAAAAATAAGTTTTGGAGAAAGACATATTTAAGTGCGTCTGCGTTTATTATTGATGCGTGATGATCGACGTGGTAGTGATACACGTTTCAGATTTTTGTTTGAAATCTTTTCTTGATTCCGACGTTGCCAATATCTTTCAATTTGTGTAAGGTCATTGAAATGTTCAATGGGTTCCCAAGTATCATCATCAGGACCGTAACCTTTCCATCGTACAAGATATTTATAATTTCCTGGTGTTCCTTCATGATCAATGATTGATTGAACTTCAAAGAAGTCATCGCCAGAAGCAATGGTATCCTGAGAAATTAATTTTATTTGATGTGGAGGAACATCACGTGAGTGAAGAGCACCAGTTGCGTCAGTAAGAACGTATTGGCCATTGCCTTTATTCTTTCCATGAACTGTGTAAGGGCCTTCATAACGAACGTCTGTTTTAGAGCGGCGAGTCATATTTTGAATCATCACTTTGCTGCCAACAGGAAATTCTTTAATAATTCGGAATTTTTTAGAAAATTTTCCTTGCTGGGCTTTTTGTAAAGCATCCATACGATCACGGATGGCTGGTATAACAATGTTAGCCATGTTTTCTTCTCGTTTGTCATTGAAGTGTATTTTATTATTTACTTCAGTTGAGTTTAAATAATTGTAGTCTTCCCATAAATTTGGTTGACGTGCAAAGAAAAGAGAAAAAGGACGGCTGTTGTGTAACTTTGCAATTTTATTATTAATGCTCAGTTGTGCAGCAGGTAAGAAAAGATCCCAATCGTCTTTTTTACCATGTAATCGTTTAACGATAATGCTTTTCATAGCCTTAACTTTTGTCTCGCAAACTCCATTGGCCATCGGATTATAGGAAGTAAGAAGCCGTAAGTCGATTCCACAGTTATCAAGAAGATGTTTAACAACTTCGTTTACGAATTCTGTGCCACGATCATTTTGGATGATTTTATGAAAGCCTAAATCGGCAAATACTTGAATAAGTGTTTTTGCGATCGTGAGACCTGTTTTGTCCGGTATCGGGCGTAAAAGTGTGTAGCGGGAATAAATATCAACAATAACAAGAATATAATTATTTCCTCTTGGAGTAGTACAATTAAGGTCACCTGTGTCAAGTGCAATATGATCCCCGGTTTATCAGCATAAATGCTACGCATAGGATGAAAACCCTGTTTTGCGAGTGTGAATCTTTGACAGTCAGGACAACCAGATACAATATTTTGTGCATCCGTTTTAATTGAAGTCCAGTGTATATGTTGACTATGTAATTCATCAACTATAGCATCGATTCCGAAATGTCCGTGAAGATGAGCTTGTTGTAATAAGTTCGTACGTTCTTCAACAGGCGGAGTCATGAAGTCAGTATAGTCATTACGAATTGTAGCGGCGCGTTGAACATGTGTAGAATTATTAAAATTCTTTTTATGTAAAGAGCGAGTATCACCCAAATAAGGTGCAGAAGCGAATAATTGTTTTTGTATAATATTACCCCCCTCCAGCTTCTGCGAAGACCAAAGACGTGATATAGTATCAGGAATAATATTATCAATACCCGGAATGTGAACAACTTTGAAGTCATAATCACAAATTGTATCGAACCATGTAAGCATCATAGGATTAGCAATCGGTTGAGTATGTAGGTATGTTAAAGCTTTATGATCGCAATAAATAGTAAACTTTGGTTGACCCCATAAAAATTTATGAAAGCGTTTAAGAGCAAAAACTATGCTTAAAAGTTCACGTTTTGTAGTAGAATAATTACGTTCAGCCTTATTTAAAGAGCGTCCCATAAAACCAATGTATTTATATTGATTGTCAACAACTTGATAAAGAACACTGCCAATTCCAGTGGATGAAGCATCAGTAGCAAGATTGAGTGGAAACGATTCGTCATATTGACTTAAAATAGGAGCAGATTGTAACGCAATTTTAATATTATTAAAAGCAGTGGTGTGTTCATCGGTCCAGTGTTCAGAAAGATTCTTTACTGTACGCAATTTATCCAATTTGCTGGTAAGCATTTGGACACCGGGAATATGATTCCGTAAATAATTAATATAACCCAAATACCTTTGTAATGAGGTAGTATCTTTAGGAAGAGGCCATTCTTGAATGTTAGAAATTTTCTTTTTGTCAACAGAAATGGAACCACTTTGAATATTAAAACCCAGTAATTAAACGGATTGTTGTGCAAAAGAACATTTTTCATGGTTAACAGTAAGGTTCACGGATGATAAGCGACGAAGCGTTTCTTGTACATGATGTGTATGTTGCGTCATATTATTTGATGCAATAATGATATCGTCAACATAGACCGAAACATATGGTACATCGTGAAATAATATTTGCATACATCGTTGTACATGAGCAGAAAGAAACTTTATCCCAAATGGCGATCCAATAAAACAATATTGTTTATTCATAAAAGTAAATGACGTGCGATTTTGATGATCTTCAAAAATACGGAATTTATGAAAACAGCTTTTTAAATCGAGAGTAGTAAAAATAGATGCATTTTTCATTTTATGGAAAATATCCCGAATTAAAGGAAGTTCATGATTATCATGCGTAATGTCAGGTAATAATAAATTTAAAGGTCTCATATCCATGCAGAACCGTAATTTTGTCATATTACCATTACTATCCTTTTTACTGTAGGTACACATAAAATAGCATTATTATAAGGAGTTCCCGGAGGAGCAAATTTGATTATACCATCTTGTAACCATTCATCAATTTGTTCTTGAAGTTTAGGTAAGACTTTATTTGGCAAATCATATTGGCGACGATAAACAACTTTACCAGAAGGAATATTTAAATAAACCATAGATTCCGGCATAGTGCAAAAGTCATGTGAAGGAATGTTTATATTTTCCTGTACAAAAGGTTTAATTTTGTCCATAAATAGTTGATGTTCCACAGATGTACCAGCAGGGGAATTATCTGGTTCAGGCATATCAACAGGTTGAGGAACAGAAGGGATTGAAGGTTTGTGCCAACAATATGCTAACCCTTTTAAATAAATACCAATGTGGGGCATTAAATCAGCGCCAATAGACACATCAGCAGAACAATTTAAATTCATTATTTCAAAATTGTGAAAAGCAGTAATTCCGTTATGTAATATCTTTGTTTTATTTGTATGACCAATTCTATCTATGTTTAACCCAGGAGAAGCCATACCAATCTTGCCGGAGCAAGGAGTATACTCCAAACCAAGAGAAGAGCGCAGACCAGGTGTAATTGCCGTAAATGTTGAACCGGGGTCCACAAAAGCAAAAATGTCATGTCCCTCTAAGGTAATTGGTACATAGTATGATTTAGTATTTTTGAAAAGATGTTTTGTAAAATCATGAGAATGATTGGACTTACAGTTAAAACAGGCTTTGACGAGAGATTCTTCAACCTCAGACATCAATGTATCCTCATTTGCAGGAGGAACAGCAGCAGGTGCAGCCAAATTCGGACAGACCGAAGCAACAGAGTTATCATCCTGTACGGGTACAGGCAATGATGGTGGTGGCGTGACTGGTACGGAACCAGAAGCCGAAGATGATGATGGTGGTGATTGGAGGAGAGAGGCAGAGCGGATTGCCAAATGATTGACCTCACAAACATGACCTTGTTTCCAAGGAACAAAGCCACACTTGAAACAGTTTTTCTTCCCGGAAGAAGACGAACTAGCAGACGAACCAGCAGCACGAGCACCAGACGACGAACCAGCAAACTTTGCAACCTTACCAGCGTTACCACCAGTCTGTAATGAAGACAAGGCTCGACATTCTTCAGAAGAATGACGACCTGCTCCATGCAAACGGCAGTGCTTAGTGTCGGCTCTCTTCTTTCCCTTATTTTTCTTGCCGGAAACAGCAAGCGAGGGGCCACCAGCAGCAGAAACAACAGTACTTGACACAGACGAGTCGGAACTCGCAGCAACTTGCTTGCTGTACTTTGAATGAACTACATTACCATACATGCATCGAGCAAGGTTTGCAGCATGGTCAATTGTAGCGCGCTTGTCCGGAGACAAATGGGCTTGACCCAACGTGACATGTTGAGCCAGCTCAGGCAACAAAGACTTGATATACAAGGCAGCCATAATATGATTATCTTCGCAGCCAGCATCGCGACGAAGCTTGTGGAAGCGATCAGTGTAACGTTCTACGGAATCGTCCCGTCCCATACGCAACGCGAAAAGCTCTTGCATGTACTGTGCCTGGCGGTCAGCATCTTGTATACCATATTTATTAATGAGCGTCTTGCGAGCAAATGAACAGTCTAAGGCAGCATGAGGCTTCAGATGGTCAATGAACCAGGAACGTTGGTCCGGAGACAACATTCGAGGGAGGAGACGGCACCAATTGACGTTGATATCTTGGTTGTAAGATTCAAGGATATCTTCAAAGCGATCCAAACACTCATGAATGGAAGAAAATACGGATTTGGAACCGTCATAGACATTACCGGCCATTGAAGCATGGGTAAGTCAGTTGGAACAACAGATCTTGATGGCGAAGTAATAACAGCGACCTTATCCTTTTTGGATAACCTTTTTTGTACACCCAAGATCATGTCTAAACTCTTAGAATGAATGGAAAACAAGCCTTGAATTTTGACAAGCTCTTGTTCGGATAAGTCATCATGCACCATTTCTTCTTCCAAGAAGACAAGCTTGGCAACTAATTTCGCTATTCTTGGTGGCAAGCGAGAAGACGAAGTGGCAGACACATGGGAACCGGTTTCGCTCATAACATCATCTTCAAGGTGATGATTAGCATTAGCGGGTAAGGTGAGTTTTTCTTGATGATTGGACATGATGAGTGAAGAGGTAAGTGGATAAAAAAATTAAAATGTGTGTGTGTGTGTGTTTATAAAAAAATATAAAATAAAATGAGAATAGAGATTTAGATAAAGAATGAGGAATTCGTTGAAAAAAATGTTATATCAATCAAATATAATAAAATAAAAGAGACGTAAATAAGTCAACGAGACCCAAAAGAACAATAATTGAACTGAAGTTTATTAAAATAAAATATTATCTCTATTTATATGAATCTTATTATCAGTGGGATATATTGATATGTGTATACATAAGATTTAAATTTGTCATGGCCGTGTGAATTATGAATATAAGATTAATGATATTAAGATTAGACTTTGAGCGGTTGACGATATGATATATCTACGCAGCTGTAACCTTATATCATTATAGAAGACGAACTTCTGTGTTCTTATAAATCATGGTCCAAATAGGGAAATACACGAAATGTCAGCAAAGCATAATTAAAGATACGCTATACTTTAATAATTAGAATGACAAATAATTATCTTTATGAATAATATGTGTTGGATACAACAAATAGTAACGTCACTAAATCCGATTTCTTTAATGCCATTTACCCTATCATCAGCATCGTCATTCGCCATACTCAAAATTTAAAATCAAGAAGGTATATGTCAGCTTTTATTGTTGTTTGATGTGAAAAGTTTGGAATTGTAAACTACGTTTTTTTTTTTTAGTGGCGATAGTGCCTATTAAGCTACTAAGGACGCTCTTGCTCTACTCAAAAAGACATTCGGCATACAGAGTAGCCAATGGATATATAGCAGAAAATTAGATTTGATGTTTATTGATCAGAAGCACAAAGTAGAGCTTTGCTCCTCTGAGTAGAAAAAAAGAGACGTATCATTAGAGACCTCGCTTTGTCAATAGACAAAAAACCTTCGTGTCTCAAAATGCATTTTTAAGTGACACCTTAGTGTGTAATTTTTTCCGGCCTCATTCATTATTTTATTTTATGATTACGTTATATTATTTCTCTATACGTATACTACTAGTTTCTCTTCTGTTTTTCTCTTGTTTCCATGACACCCTGTTTATTAATCTATTGATATTATATTTTAACACTAGTTTTTAGTATTATTTTTACAACTATTATCATCATCATTTTCTCATCCTAAAAAGTTACATCGAATTCACTCGATCAAATCAATTGCTCTATGTCTATATTATGTTGCACATACTATTTTAGTTTTATTCATTCAATTAGTACTATCCTTGCCTTATTCTTATCCTGACCCATACCGTAGTAATAATTTCATATATATATATATTAGTTTCCAAGACAATTTACAAGAGAGAACTTTCATTCTCATTTTTCTTCTTTAAATTAATCTTTAAAAACAAAATAATTTCTCGAAATAAACAATCAATTCTACTTTTTAAATTTTTGTTAATCAGATAAAAACTTATAATACTTAAGCTTACACATGACATAAGAAAATCGTCAAATTACATACCTCGCTCCCTGAATTACAATCACTATCTATTGATATTATAGACTGGTGTGGTAAATATTAACTGGTTATAAAAGGCGTAAAATATTTAAGCTCATACTTACAAACAAATATGTTATATAGGGTTTGATGGGTAAATTCTGCAGATGCAAAGAGTTAATGGTGTATATCTGGTCAATCTTAATTCAACTGTTCATATTCCAACACATGCCACTCAAATAAAAAATTTCAAGGATTCCTTGATTAGTCTTTTCAAATGGAAGGTACTATATGTAAGGTTTTTTAGAGTTATTTTTACAATTTGCATGAATAACATACTGATTCTTTTATTGTTCAATGCAAAACTAGGATAGACTCATGGAACTTCAGGATATCATCTCCTCTACTAAAGCAGCGTCTAGCTCTTCGAGTAGTTTCAATGGCATTATCAATACATGTAAGAGATCTTCTTTTCCAGATGATTATACCTTTTTTTTACCAAAGAGATCATGTTGAATAGGAAGATATATATTGATAAAATAAAATAATGTTCAATTAAGGATAAGAAAGTTTAAATCACTTTATGCAATATGTGGGACGAATCATTTTTTTGGGGGCCTGGGAGTTCCTGAGCCTTGTCGCTATGACAAACATAGCGTTAATTGCTCCCAGAATAGTGTACAATATTGCTCTGGTAAAAATAGTAATGACTGTAATGGAAGTGCCTCTCTCTAACTAACTTCCAGGTGGTCGTCCATTGCCTTAGGCACTGTTGTCACTGTGTTATCATGTAAAACTGTCAAAGTATTAGATATTGTTTCAACTGCTAAAAAAGAGCAATCGAACGATATTTCTTAGACGATCACCTGTTTGGAAAGACTATCACTATAACACACCAACCACATCACTATCACTATCACCATCATCTATCAATAGTAAATGCTTTCAGACTTATGAATTTGTATGAATAAAGTGACCCATTTTTTTTTCCTAAAGTGTATGGATACTTTCCGAAAAAGGTGTAAATTGAAATGAAAAGGAGTTTGTCTAAATTAAGTAAGGAAAAAGTCTGAAAATAAAAAAGAATTCGTCCAATAAAAGATTGAAATCGTCTGAATTTCCTTTTGTAAATGTCTGAAAAAACAAGAGAATGTCTGAAATTTTTTTGAAAAGGTCTGAAAATTTAATAGTCATATTAGTTATAAAAGGAAATGATAGTCACCAACTCACATAGATAAATAACAATTATAACTATTACCAAATAAAGACAACTCTTGTTTTGCTAAGAGCTATTACATTTGGTAGAGAAACAAATTCGAATGAGTTCACCCAATCCCAGCCAACCGTCTCCTTCAAGTCAACCAAGAGTGGACCCAACTCTTGAAGAGAATCTTTGGTCTTTAGATGGACAAATTCCAGCCGTACATCAGCAACAACTTGAACAACAACAGCAATACGCACAGCATCAAAACATCCAGCATCAGCAAGTGGACCCTCAACATCAGCTAATAACTCTTTCTTCAGAGTTTCAGCAATAACGCGAACTAGCATGCTTACAAAGCAATCTAATTCTTCGAGAACAACAGGTCGCCATTAATCAACATCATGTCAGTATCGACACATAGGAACCACAGCATCAATCGTGAACAGCAATTAGCATTAGAAAGAGAGCGGTGACATCACAAAGAAATTGAACAAGTCATTCGTTATGTTCATGAAATACATACTGATTTATGATTACAAACACCTACCGAAAGAGAGTCAATTACCTCGCAACTACATAATTTAATTCAAATTCTAGAAACCAAGGTCCCAAATCAGGTGCAGCTAGTAGAACAACTTAAACAAATACAAGATCCAAAACCAAGTACCTCTTATCAAGAACCAACCTCAATGGTTGCACAAGATACTGGTGACCTAATCAATGCAATTAATATACTAACAAATGCACTAAAAACGAAATCCGATTACTCATCTCAAAAGAAAAAAATTCACATACAATCTTCAACATCAGCATTATTGTCAGAGGCATGGGAAAATGCACGCGATGAACCAGATCATCATGAAATGATTAGTAATACAAATCGCTACATATGGCAACAAACGACCAGAATATAATAGCAAAAAAGAGACGAGTTGATGTTCCGACATTTAAAGGAGCAGCAACCAAAGACGCACATGCATGGCTGTTAAAATTTGAAAAAATTAAACAGTACTGTTGTATCCAACACATATTATTCATAAAGATAATTATTTGTCATTCTAATTATTAAAGTATAGCGTATCTTTAATTATGCTTTGCTGACACTTCGTGTATTTCCCTATTTGGACCATGATTTATAAGAACACAGAAGTCTGTCTTCTATAATGATACAAGATAACAGCTGCGTAGATATATCATATCGTCAACCGCTCAAAGTCTAATCTTAATCTCATTAATCTTATATTCATAATTCACACGGCCATGACAAATTTAAATCTTATGTATGCACATATCAATATATCCCACTGATAATAGGATTCATATAAATAGAGATAATATTTTATTTTAATAAACTTCAGTTCAATTATTGTTCTTTTGGGTCTCGTTGACTTATTTACATCGCCTTTATATTTAAATTTCTACTGCTTTAACAAGTACTATAATTGGGACGATAGTGAAGCAGTAATAGAGTCCATGATGTCACTACAATAGGATGCGATTTACCGGTGGGACGCTCTAACAGAACAGCAACAACAAACATTGAAGAGATAAAGATGTCGTATGGCACACGTAAATCCTTTATCTCAGATGTTTAAAATATAAACTATATGTAAAAAACACTAAAATAATCTTACATCGGTTACTTTCTAAATACACAAATAATAATTCTACCACAATAACACTCTATATACAACATACAAATATAATAATCAAATATAATTTATCTATTTACAATCACATAATACATAATTTAACATCATATAACATTATCTACAAATATAGGAAAATACACATCTAAACATATATATATAAAACTTACTTGTAATAGAAATAAGAATCATATATCTTTTTATCTTAATATTATTTTCATATAATAAAACACCTGAAAGATTTTCATAATATTTATTCTGTCATCATTTTTATACTTACCTTATTTTCTTATCAAATTCATATCCATAAATACCACAAAAGAAGGCATTTATTAACTACTTTGGCGGTGGCGAACAAACAGCAGCAATGGCACTTTTCGATCTGCCAAATCTAAAACAAAAATCTAAAAGCATGGTCTCATTTGGTGCTCGGTGCTCGTTTGAAGTTGGCCATGAATCGTATCGATGCAAAGATGCAAGAAGCACTCAAATTTTATTTTTTTCAAAATCATGTCTGAGAAGACGTAGCCAAAGAAGTATCACGCCATAAACCTACTACTTTGAATCAAGCAATTCAATATGCAATCTATCTCGAACGTACTGATAAAACTGCTCATATGCTAAACCGCATAAGAACTAGGTATTATTAAGGTCCATCTTTAACATCACCTCCAGCATATCATCAACCTCCAGAATCTTTATCAAAAGAAATAACTGACACTGCTTCACCTATGAAAGATGTACAAATGAATTTTTAATGAAAAGGAAAGTATAAATACAATAATCATGCTACAGTGAAAAAATTTACAGGCAAATGCCATTTTTGCAAGAAGACTGGACACAAGCTTTGGGACTGTTGGAGAAAGAAGAATAAGGACATTAATCACTAATTAACAACAACAACATCAGCACAAAAGACCATATCTACAGCATACAAACATAACCAATAAGTACAAAATACCAACGAAGATAATTTAACTGCATCAGTATTTGACTATCTAAACCAAAATACTCAAACAGCACAAATAATAAATAACATTCTAACCTTACAATCAGTTCAAATAAGTGAAGTCAATACATCTTCCCTTCATTTTAATGTAGACATACAGCTAGGATGTATAACAGTAGGAGCGTTAATTGACACCAGAGCTGAAATCACATCTATAAATGAAAAAACATTATAAGAAGCTCAATTAACCACCAAACCTGTACAGCCTCTATACATCTAATATGAAAATATGTAAGTCAAAATCATTATCAGATAAAGAAATAACCACACCATTAATCATGAATCAGCAAGAATACCATGCAACCATTCGTCTTGTTCTACAACAAAATACCAAGGTCATCTTAGGCATAGACTGGCTCGTCGGATTAGGTGTTTATTTAGATCCAGACAACCGTACAGTAATTCCAAAATCGACAATTCTTTGCAATCTACAGTCCAATTCGCTACAACAAATTCAAACTGGTATACCAAGACGAATTCAAGGCGAATTAAATCAACATCCATCCTTATATAATGAGACACCAGCGCAGACAACCACAACAGTTCCAATTTGCCATAAAATCAATACAGGGAACGCTTTATCAGTATATACACCTAGTCCAAGACGATCACCAGCCGAAAAAGAAGTTCTCAAAGCTGAAGTCGAGAAAATGCAACAAAGAGGCGCTATAATAGAATGTATGAGTTCATGGTGTTTGCAACCAATCCTCGTACCCAAACCCAATGGTTCGTTACGTTTTTGTGTGAATTACAAAAAACTAAATGCAGTAGCAGAAAAAGACAAATTTCTGCTCGACCGAATTGAAGGTATAATCAACAAACTCTCTGGCATACAATGTTTTACCTCACTCAACATGAAATCAGGCTATTGACAACTAAGAATGGATCCAACTAATTCATACAAAACTTGTTTTTCTGATGGCGAAAAACTATACTGATTTTTAGCTTTACCATATGGCTTAACTAATGCTGTATTAACATATAGTCGATTCATGAAGCATCTCTTAGGACACCTACTATTCGTCAATACATATATTAATAATGTTTTATTAACATCAACCACCAAAGAACAATACTACGAACATATGGAAATCGTATTAGACATCCTAGCTACAGCAGGATTAAAACTAAATATAAAAAAATGTCAGTTTATGGTTGAAGAAGTCAAATTCCTCGGATATTATATCTCAAAGGATGATATCAAGGCTGACCCGAAACAGAATCAAGCAATCAGACACTTGAAACCTCCTAGTAGCCCAAAAGAACTCTCCTAATTTCTGGGCATGTGTAATTTTCATCACCATTTTTTATCTAACTTATCAAAAGACATAGAAAAACTTTTTTTACTATTATGTAAAGGCACCAAATGGCAGTAGGGACCTGAACAAGAGACAGTTTTAAGAAACTTAAGAAGAAATTAATGATTTTACCAACCCTCGCGTATCCTGACCCAAACCTTCCATATGAGCTACATGTCGACGCTCCGGATACAGGTCTTGAAGCTGTACTGTGCTAAGGACATCGTCCTGTGGCTTTTACCAGTAGAACTTTATCACCCGCCGAACGGAACTACAGCATTATTGAATGAGAATGCATGGCCATAGTTTGGGGATTAACTTATTTTTATTCTTATGTTCACAGAGCTATATAAACAGTATATACAGACCATGCAGTATCTAAAGCAATTATGGGCACTAAAACACTAAGAGGTTGTATAGCAAGATAGATCATGTTAGTACAAAGTTATGACTTCACCATTATATACCAATGTGGAATTGATAATGTGTCAGCCGATGCTCTCAGCAGATCATGCAACAACCAGCAAACAATTACACCAATAACTTTAGACGAACTAAAGCACCACCAAGCTACTGACGATGACATAATTAGATGGAAACAAGAAAAAAATAATCGATTTATTATCCATTTTGATATTTTTTGTTCAAATATAAAAAAGGACAACAACCTATTCCAGTAATTCCAAGAAATCTACGCTTTAAATTTTAAAATTCTATTCATACTCATTTAATCTCAGGCCATTTTGGACGTGATCGCACCTTAAATACTGCACAAAAAACAGGATGGTGGCCAGGTTTACCAAGTAATATCAACAAATTTTTTCAAGCCTGTCATGGTTGTCAAACACATAAAACTCCCACAAAAAAATATGGCAAGATGACAAGTATCCTGATCATAGGCGCACCAGGCAAACTATGGCCTGCTGATATCGCCATATTACCAACACCAAGTTAAGGCAACTGATACCTCTTACTATGCATAGAATATCTCACCAAATGGACAGTGACAGCAGCTCTACCTAGATTCACCACTTCCTTAATTGCAAATGTCCTATTATACAAAATAGTTTTAAAATCCTCAGTTACTAAAAAGTTAATTACAGATAATAGTACGAACTTTATTTTTGAAGCAATAAAAACAGTATGTCAACATCTAGGAGTTGCTCGATCACTTACAAGTGTGCAGTTTCCACAAATGGACTGTCTATTGGAGAGAAGAAATAGAAGTATTAAAACAGCCTTATCAATATATTGTGAAAAAACACCTGAATTATGGGATTACTATTTACCATTCGTCACCTTTACAATGAATACAACAAAGAATGCATCAACATTAAAATCACCATTTGAAATTATGCTTAGCAGAAACCTATTCTACCATCAACAGCAGAACTGAACCTACCAGCAATCAAGAACCACAATACTGAATCATGGATCACTTATCTCAATCATTACTTACCAATATTACATCATCAAGTAAAATTAAATATACAAAAAAGCCAAGCTCGCCAAAAGAAATATTATGATCATAGAAGAATGGAAAGACTGGAATTCCAAAATAGGTGACATAGTAATGAAAATTGAACCCAAAGGAACTTGGAAATTTCCTGAACCAAAATTCAGTGGTTCTTGGAAAATAGTAAAAGAAAATAACAAGGAAAAATACAGTTTTACTTTAGAGTTACATCAAGGAAAACAGAAGAAGACAACAATGGGAAATCAATAAACAACTATATAAATATCATTCTGAATTAACCTCTTGTGGAGGGGAGACTATATAATAGTCATATTAGTTATAAAAGGAAATGATAGTCATTAACTCAAATATATAAATAATTATTATCAAATAAAGACAACTCTTATTTCACCAAGAACTATTACAACAGGGTTTGGTCTCTTTTGGCTGCATTTAGCCACAAGTGAATAGTACAGCCAAATGCGGCTAAAAGAGGCTAAACTATTTTTTATGGGTAGTGCTACCTGTGCAATTTTTTTTTCTTAGCGGTGCAATTTTTTTCTAGCAGGTGTTTAATTGTAGGGGTACAGCGCAAACAGCCATAGCCAATCCTCTTGTGATATTACCAGTACGACTTCTCTTACTAAACATACTTCATTAAGAAACTTTTTTAAAAAAATTACAAGTGCTTATCCATGTGATTTTTTTATCTGGGCGTAAAATATGAGAAAAAGCTGTGCGATTTTTTTTTTTACTTCTAAATGCCATAGCTAACAGTTTATTTGATAATGTAAAAGTAGTCTACCAAAATATATAATATAAAAGCTTATTGATTATTACTGGCCATTAGCACCAACTTGCTTGCATATTATACACAAAAAACAGATAATCCACTTAGATTATTTGATTAAAAACGGCTTTATTGGTAGTGCGGTGCGATTTTTTATTTTTTTAAAAAAAATTACAAGTGCTTATCCATGCGATTTTTTTGTCTGAGCATGAGAAATGATCTTCATGATCATGCGAATTTCCCCCAGCACCACCCGTTATATGTTCTATCCGACTGGCCTCTTAATTGGTTACCAGAATGATAAGCTAATGAACAACAAAACTTCACAGAATTAAAGCATCTAATCATTTGACATTTCGATAATTGTTTTTTTTTATCTTATCAAAGCTAATAACATGATTTCAATATAACAGTAATATATTAGTATAGTATTTAGCTTTCTCAGAAAATAGCTACATTATTGTAGCACATTTACGAAATTTATGAAGCAGTGAATTAAAATGTTATAACCTTATATTGAAAGTATTGCTAATGAGCATATAATATAAAACAATATGTATCAGTTACATTATTAGAGGTAATGATAAATGGATTTGTGAATGATTAGTATAACTTTGGTTTATGTAAATAAATTAAAAAGAGCGCCGAAAACCGGCTACAAAATATCTAGCTATTATCTATCGAAATCATACATTGTGTTTATAACCGCATTCATGCTTGATGACTTTCTGATCCATTATCATACATGATAGAATTATCATAGCAGGTTTTCTTCTGTAAGCTCCAGATATATCCAAACTATTTATATGGAGCAAAATTTGTAGCATATTATCATACTTTGTATTTTTTTCATTATATTAAACATATAGTTCAATTTATTATCTGTATATCATCATTCAAATGAGCGAATTTATTGGCACAAGATATCCAACCCGTAATGAACTCAAGGCATCTGTTCAATTATATGCAAGAAAAAATGGCTTTGCAGTCAAACAAAGTGTCAATGGACAAGGTGTTGGTATTCTGTTAAAGTGCTCCTGTGAAGGTAATGGTAACTAGGATAAGCTTGGAGAGGATCAAAAACGCATGAAGAATAGCCAGAGAAGTGGCTGTAAATGGAAGCTCACAGCTTCCTTACCCAAGAAGGCCAAAGAAGGTGAAGAGGATCGGTTGTGAGAGGTTTGAGTCTTATGACTTCATTCTGGTCATAAATTTGACACTAAGAATCAGGGAACACCAGAAAGCATATCAGATGAAAACAGCAACATGGTACATTATAACCATGTGTTGTATCCAACACATATTATTTATAAAGATAATTATTTGTCATTCTAATTATTAAAGTATAGCGTATCTTTAATTATGCTTTGCTGACATTTCGTGTATTTCCCTATTTGGACCATGATTTATAAGAACACAGAAGTCTGTCTTCTATAATAATATAAGATAACAGCTGCATAGATATATCATATCGTCAACCACTCAAAGTCTAATCTTAATATCATTAATCTTATATTCATAATTCACACGGCCATGACAAATATAAATCTTACGTATACACATATCAATATATCCCACTGATAATAAGATTCATTCATATAAATAGAGATAATATTTTATTTTAATAAACTGCAGTTCAATTATTGTTCTTTTGGGTCTCGTTGACTTTTTAACGTCTCTTTTATTTTATTATATTTGATTGATATAACAGAATGTAAAAGTATTGCCAGAAGTACTTACTTAGACGAGGACCAATGAGCATGAAACAGTGGGAAATCATTAATTTAAATAATACACTTGGCTTAAGTAAGCAAGAATGTGATCACTTCTGCTGGACACATCGGTTTGAATGTGATTACAAGCCAGTAGCATTAGAAGAATGCTATCCTTTGTCAATTGATTTTGGGGAGCTCAATAATCGGGTAAAAGATTTAAAGAGCCAACTTGATGGAATTATTGGTGGGATGGAGGATAGCTTCTATTTGAGGCAAGCCATCAGATCAATAGAAAAGCTTAGAAGTAGAAAAGCTCAGAGCATGGTTCAAATGTTGCAGGACTTGCATGAATTTTCAGTATGTCTAATAGTGATAACTTAAAGCTTTAGTAATAATCAAACCAGACAATTTTTAACAAAATCAATTTATATAGCTTATAGGTTGGATATTATGGGAATTGGGGACAGATTGCTATTGCAAATGTGTTAGTCTCATTGTTGTTACAGACTTGGTAACAGGCAGACTTCGGTAAAAGCGAACTCATGGTTATATGGGTTGTATAAGCCGGTTGAGCAGTATAAAAGGGCTGCTGGGCTGGAAAAATAAAAAATTAACCTCTTTTTCTACTGTATCATTTATTGACCTGGTTAAAAGTTCACTATAGATAGGACTAGTCTATAACAATTGTATTAAAAAAATTTAGGAAATATTGAAACACATGGTCTAAGACCTATGTCATATATCCAACAAGTTTTAATTCCAGAAACTGCTGCACGGTTGATTTGTAAAGATATAAAAGACGCTCGACGAGACAATAAGCTAAATGAATTTGATATGATGCAGGTGGAACATGCAGGGGACCAAAAACTCTTGGAGTATGCACAATTGCGAATGAAGAAAAGTTATGTATGGGACAATAATATATACCTGGAAACTTAATAACAATACCATCATTCGATTCTTTACTTTGTACAATTACCACTTGATCACTCTTACTCAATCTCTTTACATATAGTTTCTTTACTACATAAAATCTATTTTTCTTTTTCCATATATATATGTACTTGTCTATTTTTATATTATTATTATTACATATAATTACTTTATACTCCTATCTGCTTAACTTTATTTTCTTTTCTTTCTACTATCCATACTTATATTTTCTTCTTACATAATACTTTTTACATAGCTTAAATATATCTTAATGAAATAAAATAGCAAATGGATATACTGTAATCAGCTTACTGTTCTATATAGTTTTGGCTTTGAACGTTACACCATGAGAGATATAAAAGCAACATATTATTAAGTTATCAGAAGAAAAATCGCACAAATAATGAGTTATGCTAATAGGAAATCTGTGTAGTTGTGAAAATCATTTCTACAATAAAAAAAAATCGCACCAATAAAGCCGTTTTTAATCAAATAATCCAAGTGCATTATCTGTTTTTTGTGTATAATATGCGAGTAAGTTGATTCTCATGGCCAGTAATAATCAATAAGTTTTTATATTATATATTTTGGTAGACTACTTTTACATTATCAAATAAACTGTTAGCTATGGCATTTAGAA